>JARHVA010004015.1:890000-920000 GCA_037957365.1 Torreya grandis | reverse complement strand
AGCCAAACATGAACAATCTCAAAATTATTTTAAACACCATAATATTATTCCACACTCTCTAATGATTATTCATATGTTATATTACAAAGTTTATATCTCACAAATATTTAACAAACCACTAACCCATTATTAAAGATATAATCATTAGAGAGTGTGGAATATAATTTAGAGAGTGTGGAATAATATTATGGTGAAATAATATTTAATAATCATTAAACACCATAATATAGGAGAGTGTGGAATATCATTAGAGAGTGTGGAATAATATTATGGTGTTTAAAATAATTTTGAGATTGTGGAATAATATTATGGTGTTTAATATATATCTCCCTAATTATAGGAGAGTGTGGAATAATATTAGGGTGTTTAATATTGGGAGATATAATTTCCACCAATATATCTCACAAATATTTAACAAACCACTAACCCATTATTAGAGATATGGGTATAATTAAAATATATTATTTCTATAAATAATATATTTTACTAAACAACTAACTTTACATGATAAATTATTAATATATCAATGTAACTAACTACAGACTTGCTATATGGTAATTACTATTAAGCAAATAGTAATTTACCTAACAGTAAAAACACAAATGTGAGAACTAACATTAGGTTATCCCTAACATTCCCCCCTTAGTGCAAACATGGGGAAGACATCATCCTATGCTGCAACTCTCAAAAAAACTCACATGATGGTTTTTCACTCGACTATCCACCAACCTACAAACATTGGATGGTTTTACACTCAGATTACCAACAACCTAAAAACAATAGATGGTTTTACACTTGGTTTACCACCAACCTACAAACAAAGGATGGTTTTTCATGTGGTTAACCAACAAACAAAAAACATCTAGGAGGTTTTATATGTTAACCCACAACCTACACAATGCTACAACATTATATTAGTCCTCATCAATATTTTGACCTCAAGGGGAAATATAAAAAAGAATGCTCACTTATTTCAACACTTGAATAGGAATGTAATTTTGTTCTTATTTGTACACACATAGTGGAAAATATGAAAAAGCACACCATACTATATACATCACCAAATCATTATGGGCCCCGTCATTCGTGATTAATGAGAGACTCTAGAACCTCCAGCCTCCATTTCCTCCTCCTAGTTAAATAAGCTACTTACTCATAAATTTTTTTGATGAAGCTCATATGCATGTCACTTTTAATGGAATGGGGTCCCCCCCCACAAAACTAACACATTTGACATTTGACTTAAAACATTGCATATAAGTGATAGTGTATCTGTTGACTAATTTTTGGCCTTTCAGGCCAAAATTGGGCATCCCTATTTTTAAAAAATCATCTAAGTCTATTTCCTTTACCTGGGTCCAACACTTAGATTTTCTTCAGAAGAATTTTTTTGGACAAAACCCATAATAAATGTGCAAGTCTTTTCTTGTCAAAAAGTTTGTTTTGGTCTTTGTTTAAGTCTTTAAGGAATTATTTCGAGTTTTTATTTTAATCTTTGATGAATTATTTCAAACTTTTTATTTGAGGATTTTCCTTAAGATTATTCCTTTTGGGTTTGCTTTTGGCTAAGTGATGAATTCTTTCAGACAATTTGTCTGAAACAAATATCTCGAAGAGCAAGTGTCAAATTCTTTCAGACAAATGTCCACATAATTTTTCAAAAGGTAATTTACAAATTCTCTAAAATATATCTTCAAGCCAAAAGGGACCCTTGAAACTTTTTTTAAGGGTATGTTTGTAACTTTTTTGAAGGGCACTTTCTTTTTTATGAAGGGTATCTTTTGTCATGAAAGGGTCCACTTCAATTTTTCTGAAGGATCATTTGCAACTTTATCGAGGGTATTTTCTTTGGAAAGTGGTCAAATTCATTTTTATAAAGTGGCACTTTAATTTTCAAAGGATCATTTCATTTATATTGAAATGAATTTCTAAAATCTTAGAGGACCATTTCCAAAATCTGAAGGGCATTTCAACTTCTTCGAAGGGACCAATCAAAAATTCATAGGAAAAGATGAGAAGTGACTAAAGAGAAACCCTAAAATAATTCCTTTAGACGTTTTATCTAAATGAAATGAAGATAAGAAACTATAAAATAATTCATTTAGACTTTTTGTCTGAAGGAAATAAATAGGAATAATTCCTTCAAACTTTTTGTCTAAAGGAAATGAAAAAGAAATGAGCTTAAAAGAAAAGACTCAACAAAAAGTCTAAAGAAATAAATAAAAACAAATAGCCATGGATAATTTTTCTAAATAAAAGGTCCAAAAAAATGTCTAAAATAAATGCTTGAGGAATTACAACTCGCAACACATCAATTTTAGATTGTGGAGACTAGATGTTATAATTTCAAAAAGAAAGACTCGATGAGAACTAGAAGGTAGAAATAAAGATAACAAGTGACAAATGCAATAAAGGCTTTGTTTTAGTTGTAATAAAATGTAATTGAGGATTTGGTTTAGTTGTGACAAATGTAACTAATTCTATGATGAATTGTAACTGGTGCATCTGTTTAGTTGTGACATGACATAGCTCCCCCACCTCTCTCTTGCATGCAAATGTAACTATTTATCTTGAGATGATAGATGTCTAAAGTGTCCCTTGAGATCCCTTTGATTTCTCCACCTCTCAAAGATATAAATATGTATCCTCTCCACTCATTTGATAGCCTCTATTAGTTATGGTGAAACTCTAGCTATATTTGTACCTAGAAAACTCTTTAAAAAACAATACAAGTTATTTACCACTCACATGCTACACTATTGTGTATTGATCTAAATCATGTTGTTATTGTTTAGTGAAAGTTTATATTTCCTAACCTGTTATCCTTGATTACCTACAAAATATGCAAGAATATTATTGTTATAGGTCCTTTTTAGTATTATTTCTTAAGTGCATAGATATTTTAGAAGTGGTTTAAGACTATATTCCTTATTAGAATTGTATGTTTCTCTCCTAGATGTTGAGTGCATTCTTGAGTCTAAAATGTGAAACACTGATGTGACAATGCATAAAGAGTTTTGATTTTTGTGTGAAAGAAGCTTTATTTGTTTTTAAGTAGTGTATTTTCAATCAAATTAGGAGGACATTACATATTGGTGCATCACTATTTTATTTTCTTAGTTATTTTTTTAACCCTTTTCATATATAGTTGATATATTTAAGAGATATTTAAAGGTGCATCTGTCAGGTACCCCTAGAACAAAAAACATGCTCTGATACTAGTTGTCAGGGAATCCAAGAACAAACACACTTGTTTTGATCCCACTTGTTAGGATCTTGCTCCTCAAAAAGTGCACAATATGATTACCAAACTTAAGCAATTAAATATGCGGAAATAACCAAAAACACAAGTAACTAGAATTCACCAATAGCACAGAATATGAGAGACAATATACACTCTTATATATTAATACTTGTATAGAAAAGAATACAATAAAGAGCCGCCACACTCTTCCACCTTACAGAGGCTTCCCACACCTCAAGTGTACAGTAATTCTTTTTCAAAACACTCTCCTACCAAAAAATGGTCCCAACACACAACTCACACATAGAATTGGTGTTCACCTCTCCAACCAGTCAGTAATAACCCTGCTAGTACACCAAGCACTCTATAGTACTTCAAGTTGATCTCCCATGAACTTGCAACCTGCAATTCAACAGACCATACTCACAATGGAAGGATCTTCCTTGCCTTCCTTTCTAGCTCATAAGTGGAACTAGGAGAAACACACACTTTGTTCTCTTCACTAGCACACTTTAAAATACATGCCAATGGGTCTATAAATAGATCCCAGACTTAAACAATAACTTAGACTCCTATTTTACTAATAATAGACATGAAGCTCAAGACTCACAATAGCCTTTACATGCAAACACTCCATTCACTAAACTAACTGTTCATGCAACAAATAGTTCTGGAACACACAGGTGACCGACGCCGGTCCCTGCTTGCCTGGTGCTGTCGATGTCGGCCGACTTCCTGTCGATGCCGGTTGCCTTCTACACTGGTCATGACCAACATCGGTCATGCTGCCGATGCTGGTGCTTCTTGGTCTTCAGCAACCTCCTTTTCTTTGTCTGCAATAAGTTGAAGCTTTTAGCTCCACAACCTAACAATCTCCCACTTGGAGATAAATAGTTGCAATTGTATCTGTACCTATACATCATCTAGTTTGTTTCCTTGCCTCTATATCCCTCTTCAAGATCACCCTTGAAGACCAACCACCACAAAACCTATAGTGTAAAACCTGTCATCCAAATTACCTGCCACATCTGCATTTACAAACCATGTAGAAAATAAATTGACCCTGAATAGCATGTGCACCTGCTGTTGGTCCCTCTAAGAATCCACTAAACTGACCTCCAAATATTCTTTCCCAGATTGGCTCCAACTTTTTGACAACTCCCACTGCTTGGGAAAACTCAGGTCTAGTACATACCATGCACTCAACCTCATTATGTGAATCAAGACACCTATTCTGTGAACTGTCCAACCATCGGTGTGCTAACCAGTCTCACACAATCATCCTCAAACAAAGTCAACCTGTGACCTTCCATGTCCCTAGAACACACTCATGCCAAAGAATATTGCTACTCCCAGATTCTCCATGACACACCCCTGAACTAGCTTTACCTTTAGTTCAACAATACCTGTATATGTAACCCTGCAACAAGCACATCATACAGTAATAGGATAATGTAGCTAATATTATCCAACCTGGTAAATAAAAACACAATGATCAAACCTCCATTGTCTTATAGCTTACTCAAGACCATATACCCTGATCTTCCGTCTCACGTATCCATTTCTGCTCTTCTTCATCTTGAACATCCATTCGTCTCTCAGTGCTTCCTTCCAGCTAGCAACTCTACCAACAAATACTTGTTTGGTTCTTCTCTAAGGAATCACATCCTCATCCATGCTAAGCTCCCACTATTTCTTGGATCTACCTATTCTTCTTCTTCAATAACTTCCTAGTTCTATGCCATAAGTGAGCAACAAGTAGTTTAAAGAAGGGAAATGATGAATTTGAGGCTTACCTACCCTTTAAGTCCTCCATATGGGTTATTGAGACTCCTTGATAGCTTGTTGTCCACCCAAAATCCATCTTAGTGACCGATGCTGGTCACATTCCAGTCTGCACCTGACCGATGTCAGTTCCCTGTGACTACCTCATCGACGATGTCGGTCTTCCCTTGACCAATGCTAGTGTTTATTTGCCCTGAGTCACTGATGTTGGTCTACACATAGCCGATGTTGGTCCCTGTCTGGATGCTGATGCTAGTTTTCCTATCGATGTCAGTCTCTGTGTTTTGCATGTGAGAACTGACTTCTTCCCGCGAACTCCTTTTGGATCAAACCCTTGTCCAAATCACCCTTGCTCTACTTAGAATTCCTCAGCCCCTTGAACTGAACTCTATCCATCACCTTCTCTTTGAAAACCAAGACTTTCTTACTCTTGTCACGAACATCAGATTCCTTAAGAAACGTTACCTTCTTCTTTTGCATACAGAAATCTTGATCTATACCCTTTGACTCAAGAACATGCATCTCCTTCTTACTCATGTGACCAAGCCTACAAAGCCACGTCTTCATAATAAAATAATAATCAGTAATATAAGTAAGTAGATAAAGAGTACCTACTTTCTTACCACCCACTAATTCAAGTGCATCCACTATGAGAGTTCTTGTGCATCTCTCATCACCCAACTTTCTTGAAGCAATTAGCCACATCTCCAAGACTGGGACCTGCATGACCTCCTTTAACACCCATGTGTTACCTGTCTGCAATTTCAGCTTCACTTTCCCTTTGCCAACCATTTGACAAGGCTTTCCATCCCCTAAACAAATTTCTCTAAAGTCTCCCTGGACATACTCATGAAAAAATTCCCTATTTGGGGATGCATGAAAAGAGACACCAGAATCTAAAAACCTAGATTCTACTTTATCCAAAGAACATACCAGAGCATCCTGTGCAACAAACTCTACAACATCTGCTTCTTCTTTATGTCCTTCATGCTGATCTACTACCAACCAACAATCTTCTTTTCTCTGCTCTTTCTTTCCATATCTCTAGCAGGTTATTCTGCCATACCTAAACTTGGACCTCCTGCTATTAAACTTCTCCATTCTTAGCTTACTGTCTTCTACCATTGCTCTACTCCCACTCAAACAGAAATCCCTGTGAGTAACCTATAATCAAAACACACTAACCAGATCTAATCCAACCTGTTAGTATCCCAACCAAAAGCTCTGATACCACTTGTCAGGTACCCCTAGAACAACAAACATGCTTTGATACCAGTTGTCAGGGAATCCAAGAACAAACACACTTGTTCTAATCCCACTTGTTAGGATCTTGCTCCTCAGAAAGAGCACAATATGATTACCAAACTTAAGCAATTAAATATGTGGAAATAACCAGAAACACAAGTAACTAGAATTCACCAATAACACAGAATATGAGAGACAATATACACTCTTATATATTAATACTTATACAAAAAAGAATACAATAAAGAGCCGCCACACTCTTCCACCTTACAGAGGCTTCCCACACCTCAAGTGTACAGTAATTCTTCTTCAAAACACTCTCCTACCAAAAAATGGTCCCAACACACAACTCACACACAGAATTGGTGTTCACCTCTCCAACCAGTCAGTAATGACCCTGCTAGTACACCAAGCACTCTATAGTAATTCAAGTTGATCTCCCATGAACCTGCAATCTACAATTCAATAGACCATACTCACAATGGAAGGATCTTCCTTGCCTTCCTTTCTAGCTCATAAGTGGAACTAGGAGAAACACACACTTTGTTCTCTTCACTAGCACACTTTACAATACATGCCAATGGGTCTATAAATAGATCCCAGACTTAAAAAATAACTTAGACTCCTATTTTACTAATAATAGACACGCAGCTCAAGACTCGCAATAGCCTTTACATGCAAACACTCTGTTCACTAAACTAACTGTTCGTGCAACGAATAGTTTTGGAACACACAAGCGACTGACACCGGTCCCTGCTTGCCTGGTGCTACCGATGTCGGCTGACTTCCTGCCGACGCCGATTGCCTTCTGCACTGGTCATGACCAACGTCGGTCATGCTACCGATGCTAGTGCTTCTACGTCTTCAGCAACCTCCTTTTCTTTGTCTGCAACAAGTTGAAGCTTTTAGCTTCATAACCTAACAACATCAAGGGGAGCTAGCCCTTAATCTAGAGATTCATCTCAATGAAATTTTTACCCATAATAAGAGAGATGATTCCATTTTTCCACTTGGATAAGGAGAGTTGAGCATTTCCTCAAGGGTGCAAATCCAAGTGTCAATAATTTTTGGCATCCCCAGTGGGACCTCTGAGTCTTACAAGATTGTTCAAGATTGGCACTAGTCTTGGCATTGTTAAAGAGAAATAAACATCTACATTTAGTACCTAGAAAATTAATTAAAGAATTCAAATCTTTGGTTGATGATCAGTTCTTATTTTCCATACCAAAGGTGACCACTAGGTCTATTGCTAAAGGTGTACCCTTTGAGTTTGTGGAATTACCTCCATATTTCACCAAAAGGTATAGATTTTTAAGCACCCATCCTTATAAAAGAGATTTTGTTTTTAAATATTATAATTTTATGTTACAGTCCATTCCCAACATCCATAGTGATCATTCACAAATGGCTAGAAGACAACCTTTTATGCCTTTCACTAGGGCATCTCCCTTGCATCTTACCCAATATGATCAAATTCTAAGATCTACCCTGAAAAGTGTCTCATATTTTAGTGGAGATGGTCTAATTACTCCCATTGAGAATATCAAGAATATAGAAAATCTTTTTAATATCCATAATATTACCCTAGAAAATGTAGCTATTAGGTTATTTCCCTTGTCTTTCAAAGGAAAAGTTTTGGACCGGTATGGGACCCTACCATGGGATGAGTTGGGGAATCTATTGATTGATATGTTTGGGGAAAAGAGTGATCACCTATCTTTATCTAATAAATTAACAAAAATAAAGAGGCTACCACATGAATTAATGTAAGATTTTAATACTAGGTTCCAAAAAACATGGGATAGAATCCCAATTCTTGTGAGGCCAACTATAAACTATGTGTTTTTATACTACTTGAAAGCATTAAATAGTGACATTGCCATGATGATTCAATACATAGGTGGAAGAACATTGCCTACTACCTATTAAATAGCCATAAATTCTAAGAATTGTACTGTCCAAGTGGGAAAGATAGCTCCTAGACCTCCAATGCCACTATTCCCTGATTTGCATTCTCCTAGTCAATGTGCATTGCCCCCTTTAGCTCCTTTGCCTAGTCAAGAAAAATATGCCATTGCTCCTTAAAATGAAATACATGAGGTTAAAATATTTCTCCAAAGTGTTACTAATGAATTGGTTTCTTTCAAAATGCAAAAATCCCAAGGTTATAGGCTATATCAATCCTACAATCAGTTTGGATAAATGAACAAACCTCCTTTTCAAGGTAATAATCAGGGACAAAGCCAAATTACCCATTTCAAGCCTTGTCAAAGTTATAATCCTAGTGATCCCTAATCCTCAAAATCCCTTTTCCCCACTCAAAATAATTTTTTCCAAGAACATCCCAACTATCCACATTTTGAACATGGTCAAGAACAAGTTGCTTATACCAATGAGATGCAAAATCAAGGCATGACTACACAAGGTGAACAAACATCCCAATTTTCAAATTTTGAGATTCCAATTAAATTTTGGATGTAAAAAAGGTAGGTTTAGTCTAATTTTACTCTCATGATTCATTTTGAGGGTGATTTATGTGCCATTAATTACATGGGGAATCAAAGCAATCAGAATATGGGTGTTGCCTCCAATACTAGAGCCAAAAGGAGGGATATTGAGGAAGATCAATGAAAAAATAAAGGACCTATTTAACCCCTTAAATCAGCTCAAATATTAACTGGGCATATTTTATCTCCTAAAACATAAGAAAGTTATAGGATTCCAAATTTTAGGCTAGCCGCTACAACTCCATCTCCACAAGCTACATCACAAGGTGTTAATGTTCATAAAGAGAACCCTAAGGTGAGTAATCCTTCCATTAATTTGGTGGAATAGATGAATAATATTAATATGAATATTTTATTATGGGATTCTCTAAAATTTACCAAGGTAAAAAGATATAATTCAAAATGAATTGCATAGATTGGGCAAATAAGCTGGCCCATCTAGAAATGACAATGTGGTTTTGGTTAATGGAACTCAATCCATAGATGGTCAAGTGAAGAAAGATGAGAATAATCCTCATTTTTACCTATATCTAATCATCAGTTATTTCTTGGTTCATAATTACATCATTTATAGTTGAGCAAACACATCATTCATGCTAAAATGTATAGCAGATAAGCTAAGCCTCAAGTATAAGCCAATGACTAAAAGAGTTCTACAATTGGATGGATCACTAGCCAAGAATTTTGGGGTAGTGAAAGGTTTTAATTTGAGCCTTCATGATTTTCATACTTTTTCAATTTCCCATGATGTGTTAGTAGTAGATTTACATCCCTATTTTCTCTTTGTTTGTCAAGGGACTTTACATCCAAGATAGGTGGATATTTGGTAGCCAATTGGTCATACATGGTGTTTAGGATAAAATATGGAATTAAAGTGAAGATTGAATTAGAAAATATCCATATAAATCACTTGGAAACATATTCACCTAAGGTGGAAAATTTTATCTATGTTATCATTGATGAGGAGAGATTCACATTGACCAATCTCCATCATCTTCCCTTGAGGGAGTTTCTAATTTGTTCTTAGATGAGTGGGGAGATGACAACTATGAAAATTAGCCTTACAAGTTTATTGAAGAATATGGTCTTGGAGTATACTATATGCATGATAAAGATTCCTTCATTTCCAACCTCATGAAGCCAAGTGAAGAGGTGAGTGGTTTATGGTAGCTCTTCTTTGATGGGTCTAGAATTAACATGGGGGTAGGTGGTGGAGCTATATTGGTTTCAAATTCATAGGAAAGGTATTTTTCATCCTTTATATTTCAATTCTCATGGACTTGTAATATGGCAGAGTATGAGGTCCTTATCCATGGCCTTGAATGGGCAAGGAAAAGAGGTGTCAAGGAATTACAAGTGTTTGGTGATAGTGAGCTTGTTGTGAATTAGGTTAGAGGGTAGAATTTAACCAAAAAATCCTTGCTAAAATCATATAAGGATAGATTTTGGGACATTGTAGAATATTTCATGGATTTTAACATCAAATCTATTCCAAGGGAAGACATAAGCATGCTGATAGGTTGGCATCTATTGGTGATCAATTTTATGTTCTAAAGAGCATAAAGGAAGACAAGAATCAACCCCATTTATAGGTGATTGTGAGACCTTCTATACCAGATAATGTCACTAATTGGTAGGCATTTGATAGTGATAAGAAAATAACACTTTTTATATAAGAAGAGGTTGATTTTTCTTCTAATAATCAATCTAAGTTGCAACAATAATATGGAGGGCATATTATCTAATTAAAGTCTAACAAGCTCCCAAAAGGCCATGTGATTCTTGAAAGCATATTCAATGAGGATGATAAGATCAAGAAGGAAAAGGTAAGCATGTCAACTAAGAAAGAGGACTATGAAAGGGTAAATATCTTCAAAGATAAATTACATGCCCTTGGAAATGTATGCACTAGTCAAGATAAGCATGATTTCATTGAACTATGAAAAGAGTTTAGTGATATTTTCACATGGGAATATAGTGACTTGAAGGGTTTTGATCCAATTTTGGCTCAACACACCATATAGCTAGATTAAAATACCAAACCCATCAAGCAAAGATAAAGGCCAATTAATCCCAATATTGAGCCTCTCATGAGGAAAGAACTCACCATACTGATTAAGTCTAAAATCATCTTTCCCATCAAGCATTCCTCTTGGTTGGCCAATTTAGTCACTATTAGGAAGAAGAATGGGGAGATTAGGTTGTGTGTGGATTTTAGGGACTTGAATAGAGTGTCTTTGAGAGATAATTATCCCCTCCCTTCCATGGAGCAAATTCTACAAGTGGTGATAGGTAGTGAGAGGTTTTATCTCTTAGTTGGTTATTTTAGGTACAATCAAATTTTGGTGAAATAAAGTGACCAATACAATGTGGCCTTCACCACCAAATGGGGAAAATATTCCTATAAAAAGATGCCATTTGGATTGTCAAATACTGGATCTACTTTCTAATGTGCAATGGATATGGCTTTCCAAGGACTAATTAATGACATTGTATTGGTTTATCTCTATGATGTGATAGTTTTGTCCAAGGATGAAAATGATCATTTGAAGCACCTGAGGTAGATTTTTGAGAGGTGTAGAGAGTTTGGAAACTATCTAAACCCAAAAAAGTGTGTGTTTTTTGTCTATGAAGGCAAACTACTTGGACATATTGTTTCTAAAAAAGGTATGTCCATTGATCTAGAAAGGGTAAGTGTCATCTTGGAATTATCCTTACCTAAACATACGAAGGGTCTAAAAAGCTTCTTTGGTAAGATAAATTTCATTAGGAGGTTTATTCTTGATTTTGATAACCTAGTCAAGCCTTTGACCTCCATGCTAATGAAGAATGAGATATTCACTTGGATAGGAAGGAGGAAAGAAAGTTTTGAGGAGATCAAGCAAGCCATTAACCAAGCTCCTACTCTTGAAAGTCCAAACTTCTCCAAGGAATTTAATTTGTAAACTTTTGGGAATGAAGAGGTAATCTATGCCTTGCTTACTCAAGCTAATGATGAAAGTTTTGAATATCCTATTGCCTTATTTATTCAAGGTTTGGAAGGCTAGGAAGTAATATACACATATGCTAAGAAACAAGTACTTCCAGTCATAAGGAGTTTAAATAAGTTTAGGCATATGTTGTCTAACAAAAAAATTCACATTTTTATGCCTCATCTTGGTGTGAAAGACATTATATTTAGTAGATATTTGAATGAGAAAAGGGTAGGTTAGATCACCAAAGTGATGGAATATGATGTGGAAATCAAAACAACGAAGCTAGTGAAATTAAAAGGATTATGTGAGCATCTTGATTCAGAATTGAAAGAGAAAAAGGAGGTATTTTTGGCAATCTATGATGACCCTATGAAGATTTGGACACAAGACATGCTTCATTTCCTTCAAACTGGTGATTATCCACAAGGTCTTGATAGGGCTAAAAGAAAATATTTTAGGCTAAAATCCATTCCTTATGCACTTATTGATGGATTACTATTTAGAAATGAATTTTTAGGTGTGTTATTAAGATGTATTGATTTAGATCAGATTGACAAAGTGTTGCATGAGTTCCATGCTGGACCAACAAGTGGTCACTTTTCTCTTAGAACCACATCTACCAAGATAATAAGGGCAAGATACTTTTAGCCTAGATAGCTTGTTCAAAGACACCCATACTTGGGTAAAGAAATGCCAAAAGTATGCTCTCTTTGAGGGAAAAAAAAGCTAGCTACCTTTCCTCTAGATTGAATAACCCTTTATGTAATGGGGTTTGGATTTCATAGGTTTGATCAATCCTCCTTCTAGTGTTGGTCACAAGTGGGTGTTGATAGTGTTGGGAATCTAGAACAACAAACATGCTCTGATACCACTTGTTGGGAGGGTGTACACCGGAAGCATGCAATTTGATTACTAATACCAAGCAACTTAATATGCAGAAATTAACCAGATTCACCAAGTAACTAGAATTCAGAATAACACATGATATGAGAGATAATACCAAATTTTATTAACACTTTATACAGAAAAGAATACAATAAAGAAGATGCCACTTCTTCTCCACCACCTTACAGAGGTTTCCCACACCTCAAGTGAACAGTAATTCTTCTCCCCAAAGCTCTCCCTCTCACAGGTCCCAACACCCAACTCAAATACAGAGTTGGTGTTCACCTCCCGTGCTCCACACACACCACAAGTGCTCCACGCACTCCACAAGCACTCCACGTGCTCCACAAGTACTCAAGGTACTTCAAGTAGATCTCCCATGAATCTGCAACAACCTGCAATTCAACAGACCATACTTATGGAAGGAACTCCCTTGCCTTCCTCTTGCTCTATCCGAGTACAAACCTGTACTCCAAGTAGATCCTGCCTGATACTGCTCCCTGTAGTGTTGCTGTCTGTATGACCTTGCACACCTGCAAGTCAAGCAATGGTTCCAATCACCTGTGAACCTCGACCTTGCACACACATACACCTGCAGATCAACGATCTTACTTATTGAAGAACCCAGCTGGCTCTCCAATCCAGCACCAACACACCTGGTATTGTGGCACTAGGAGGAACGCACCATAGCTCTACCTCACACACAGAAGGAGCTTATAATTATGCTCTCTTACTCCCTAGCACACTTTTCCAATACAACCATGAGTCTATTATATAGATCTCATCCAAACAATGATTAGACATCTAATTACAATAATTAGATCCGCAGCTATGAGTCTAAAATTAGCACTCATCATGCAAACTCTTGCTTCGTTAGTTCACTGCCCGTAAATAACTCACAGTCGAACTACACAGGCGACTGACGTCGGTCCCTGTCCGCCTAGAGGTGACCGACGTCGGCCGATATATGACCGACGTCGGTTGCTTCTCTGTGCTATCCCGCTGACGTCGGCTGATCAGACCGACCCCAACTTCTTCTGCAACTCAGCAACCTTCAGCAACCTCCTCTCCTGTTTGCATCAGTGAAGCTTTTAGCTCCACAATCCTAACAATCTCCCACTTGGAGATAAACAACTGCACTATACCTGTACTTGTACTCCGTCTAATCTGTTTCCTGGTTTGTATCCCTCTTCAAGCTCCCACCTGAAGACAACCCACCACACATCCCGTGGTGTACCACCTGTCATCCGAGTAACCTGCCACATCCGAACCTACAACACCTGTAGTGAAGTCCTAACCCTGCATAGCAACACCTGCTGCCGGTCCCTCTCAGAAAACCTGAGAATCCACTTCCCTGAATTGGCTCCTAACTCTCTGACAGCTCCCACTGCATGGGAATACTCAGGTCTATACCAGACCTCATGTGATTTCGGACACTGTACCTGTCCAGCCCTTAGTGTGCTCCGGCTCTGCAACTTGAACCTCGCCAACACCTGATTCACATCAGCTCCCACTCGAGACAAAATCACCCTGTGATCTCCATGCCTCCCATGTCAAAGAATTCCGCTGCTCCAAACTCCTCCTGACATGCCACTGAACTAATCTTACCCTTAGCTCAGCAAAACCCTGTATGTACACCCCTGCTAGCTAGCATACTATCCACATACAGCAACAGAATGATGTTGCAATCACCATCCCCCTGGTAAGTCAAATCATAGTAGTTACCTGACACTGACTGAAGCCATGCTCCGTCCTCCACCTGTCAAAACCTGTACCACTGTCCTGCAGCTCCTCAAGACCATATGCCTGGTCTTCCGTCTCATATGTCCGTTCTCTCCATTCTTCTACTAAGGAATCCATTCGTCTCTGTGCTTTTATACCTGCTGGCATCTCTACCAAGACACACCTGTCTGGTTCTCCTCCAAGGAATCACATCCTCATCCATGCCAAGCTCACACCTGTATCCTGGATCCTTCCTGCTATACAATCAGCAACAAGTATGAAGAAGAGGAACAACGAATTTGAGGGCCTACTTACGCCTTCAGTCCTCCGTATGGGTGTTTGAGACTCCTTGACAGCTTGCTGTCCACCCAAAATCCATTTACAGTGACCGACCTCGGTCACCCCACAGTCTGCATCCAACCAACGTCGGTTCCATGCGTCTGTACCTGACTACCAACCTGCCTGCGCTGGTGTCCATGCTGCTGACGTCGGTCCTGATAACCGACATCGGTCTTACATACTGCCGATGTTGGTCCCATGACCGACATCGGTCTTACCCTGCCCGACATCGCCGGCTTCGGTCTGCACATGACCGACATCGGCTCCTGTCTGTTCGACGCCGGTTCCTACCGACCAACATCGGTACCTGTGTTCGCCTGTGAGTGATGACTTTTTACCCGCGAGCTCCTTTGAATCAAAATACATGTCCAAACTGCCCTGCTCAGAAGTATCCAGCCACATCCACTGGGTTCTGTCCGCCATCTCCTCCATAAACACCAAGGCTTTCCAGTTCTTAAGCCTGTCAAATATATCTGTCTTCCACTTAAGAACATGCATCTCCTTCCTACTCATGTGACCAAGCCTACGAAGCCACGTCTCCGCAACAAAAGAAGAATCAGTAATATAAACAAGTAGATAAAGGATACCTATTTTCTTACCACCAGCTAATTCAAGTGCATCCGCTGTGAGAGTTCTTGTGCATCTCTCATCACCCAATATTTCTGAAGAAATTAGCCATATCTCCAAACCTGGGACCTGCATGACCTTCATCAACACCTGTGTGTTGGCCGCCTGCAATTTCAGCTTCACTTTGCCTTTGCCAACAATCTGACAAGGCTTACCAGCTCCTCTACCTGGAACTGCATGGAAAGAGGCAACCGAATCTTTTATCCAAGATTCAACTTTATCCAAGAAACCTGCAAACACATCCTATGCAACAACACCTGCTACATCTGTATCTTCAGTTTCTTCATGCTGATCTGCTACCAACCAGCAATAATCTTTTACCTGCTCTTTCTTTCCATAGGACCGTGAGTGACCATCTGTGCTTTTCAACTCCTCCATTCTTAGCTTACTTTGATCTGTTGTTGCTCTACTCCCACTCGATCAGAAACCCCTGAGAGTGACCTGTAACCAAACACAAAGCCTGCTTCCTCCAACCTCAGCTCAGATACCACCTGTTGGTATCAAGCTCAAGAACCTACAACCAAGGCTCTGATACCACTTGTTGGGGATCTAGAACAACAAACATGCTCTGATACCACTTGTTGGGAGGGTGTACACCGGAAGCATGCAATTTGATTACTAATACCAAGCAACTTAATATGCGGAAATTAACCAGATTCACCAAGTAACTAGAATTCAGAATAACACATGATATGAGAGACAATACCAAATTGTATTAACACTTTATACAGAAAAGAATACAATAAAGAAGATGCCACTTCTTCTCCACCACCTTACAGAGGTTTCCCACACCTCAAGTGAACAGTAATTCTTCTCCCCAAAGCTCTCCCTCTTACAGGTCCCAACACCCAACTCAAATACAGAGTTGGTGTTCACCTCCCGTGCTCCACGCACACCACAAGTGCTCCACGCACTCCACAAGCACTCCACGTGCTCCACAAGTACTCAAGGTACTTCAAGTAGATCTCCCATGAATCTGCAACAACCTGCAATTCAACAGACCATACTTATGGAAGGAACTCCCTTGCCTTCCTCTCGCTCTATCCGAGTACAAACCTGTACTCCAAGTAGATCCTGCCTGATACTGCTCCCTGTAGTGTTGCTGTCTGTATGACCTTGCACACCTGCAAGTCAAGCAATGGTTCCAATCACCTGTGAACCTCGACCTTGCACACACATACACCTGCAGATCAACGATCTTACTTATTGAAGAACCCAGCTGGCTCTCCAATCCAGCACCAACACACCTGGTACTGTGGCACTAGGAGGAACGCACCATAGCTCTACCTCACACACAGAAGGAGCTTATAATTATGCTCTCTTACTCCCTAGCACACTTTTCCAATACAACCATGAGTCTATTATATAGATCTCATCCAAACAATGATTAGACATCTAATTACAATAATTAGATCCGCAGCTATGAGTCTAAAATTAGCACTCATCATGCAAACTCTTGCTTCGTTAGTTCACTGCCCGTAAATAACTCACAGTCGAACTACACAGGCGACCGACGTCGGTCCCTGTCCGCCTGGAGGTGACCGACATCGGCCGATATATGACCGACGTCGGTTGCTTCTCTGTGCTATCCCGCCGACGTCGGCTGATCAGACCGACCCCAACTTCTTCTGCAACTCAGCAACCTTCAGCAACCTCCTCTCCTGTTTGCATCAGTGAAGCTTTTAGCTCCACAATCCTAACAGATAGCCACTAATTATTATAAAAGATGGGTGGATGGTGTAGATCTTAAGGAGGAAAATGAATACTTAGACTTGGAGTTTTATGAAGGTATAGTAACCAGGTTTAGAGCTCCTTCAATAATTATCTCAGATAATGCCTTGGATTTCATAGGAATAAGGACAAGTGAATGGGCTTTAAGCATGGCATTTATCTTAGCACCTCCTCCAAATAATATCCCCAAGGGAATGGAATAGTTTAGTCCACAAATAAGAACATAATTAGGATCATAAAGAAGATTATGGAGGAGAATCAAAGGACTTATTATACCAAGCTAAAGACATCCCTTTGAGTTGATAGATCACCCCAAAGAGAGCAATTGGGAACTCACCATACACACTTGTGTATGGAAGGGAGGATAGGCTTCCTATCTCACTTGAATTAACATCTTTAGACCTCACTTATTTTCTAAAATTAATGGAGAATGATATCATGGAAGTTAGATTATGTGAGTTAATGGAGCTTGAGGAGATAAGAGATAAAGCTATGCATACCATAACTACTCACCAACAACAAACAAAGAAGTATTTTGAAATGAAGGGCATGCTAGGAAGCTCTAAGGAAGGAGACATTATCCTAAAATAAGATGAAGATAGGGTCAAACTTAGAAGACATAAATTTTAATGTTTTATGGAGTGGCCCATATGTGATCACATAGTGCAAACAACACAATGCTTTTCAACTCTCAAAGTTAGATGAAGAGGAGATGTATATCCCAATCAATGGGATATATCTAAATAATTATTATTGATGGTTATATTTTTTCTATTATACATAGTTTCATGTTTTCCTTGTGTTCCCTAAGTGCTTATGTACAAGTATGAGTTTATCCTTGTCTATTTTTAAGTTGTCTTTACTTGGTCTTATTATTATGTTGTGGTGTGTTTCCTTGTGTTTTTTTAAAAAAAATACTTGTTATTCATCTTTATGAATCCATTGAATCCATAGGACCTTAGTTGGATAAGGATACTAGTTTAGTCAATATAGCAAGAATACTACCCCTGTGAGTCACCAATTTGTTGACCAAATTTTAGCCTTTCAAGCCAAATTGGGCACCTCTATTTGTAAAAAATCTTATAAGTCTTTTTCATTTAATTGGTTCCAAAACTTATATTTTATTTATAAGAAGTTTTCTTTGAAAAAACCCATAATAAATGCACAAGTCTTTTCTTGTCAAAAAGTTCATTTTGGTCTTTATATAAGTCTTTAAGGAATTATTTCCAGTTTTTGTCTTCAACTTTGCTAAATTATTTTAGAATTTTTATCTAAGGCTTTTAATTAAGAGTATTTATTTTAGGTTTTATTATGACCAAGTGACTAATTCTTTCAGATAATTTGTCTGAGACAAATATCCCAAAGACCAAGTGCCAAATTATTTTGGACAAATTATCTGCACAATTTTTCTGAAGGTACTTTACAATTTCTCTGAAATATATATTCAAGCCAAAAGGGACCCTTGAAATTTTTATTAAGGGTATGCTTCTAACTTTTTTGAAGGGCACTTTCTTTTTTCTGAAGGGTATCTTTTGTTGGGAAAAGGTACACTTCAATTTTTCTAAAGGATCATTTACAACTTTATTGAAGGGTATTTTCTCTGGAAAGTGGTCACTTTCATTCTTCTAAAGGGGCACTTGCATTTTAAAAGGATAATTTCATTTATCCTAAAAGGAATTTACAAAATCTTGAAGGATCATTTCCAAAATTTGAAGGGCATTTCAACTTATCTGAAGGGCATTTCAATTTCTCTGAAGGGACTAATCAAAAATCCATAGGAAAGGATGAGGAGAAGTGACTAAAGATAAACCCTAAAATAAATCCTTCATTCTTTTTATCTGAAGGAAATAAAGAGAATAAAATCTAAAAGAATTCCTTCAGACTTTTTGTTTAAAGGAAATAAATAATAAGAATTCCTTCAGACTTTTTGTTTGAAAGAAATGAACAAGCAATGAGCTCAAAGGAAAAGACTCAATAAAAAGTCTAAGGAAATAAAAATAAAAAAATATCCATGGACAATTTATTTAAAGAAAAGGTCTAAAAACAAATGTCTAAAATAAATGCTTGAGGAATGATGGCCCACAACACATCAATTTCAAACTATGAAGACTAGCTATTAGAATTTCAAAAAGAAAGACTCAACAAGAACCAGAAGGTAGAGATAAAGGTAATAAGTGGAAAATACAATTAAGGCTTTGTTTTATTTGTAAAAAAATGTAACTGAGGCTTTGTTTTAGTTTTGACAAATGTAACTAATATTGTGATGAATTGTAACTAGTGCATCTATTCAATTGTGACACGACATAACTCACCCACCTCTCTCATGCATACAAATGTAATTATTTATCTTGAGATGATAGATGTCTAAAGTGACCCTTGAAATCCCTTTGATTTCTCCACTTCTTAAAGCTATAAATATGCATCCTCTTGGTTCATTTGATAACCTCTGCTGGTTATGGTGAAACTTTGGTTAGATTTGTACTTGAAAAACTCTTGAATAAATAATACAAGTTATTTGCCACTCACATGATGTACTATTATATATCGTTCTAAATCATGTTGTTATTGTTTAGTGAAATTTTATCTTTCCTAACATTTTATCCTTGATTACCTACCAAATTTTCAAGAATAGTATTTTTACAGGTCCTTATTAGTATTCTTTCTTAAGTGCATAGATATTTTAGAAGTGGTTTAAGACTATATTCCTTCTTGGAATTATCTATTGCTCTCCCGGATGTCAATTGCCTTTTTGAATCTAACATGTTTAACATTGATGTGTAAATGCACAAAGAGTTGTGACTTTTGTGTGAAAAAATCTTTGTTGGTCTTTAAGTAGTGTATTTTTAGTCAAATTGGGAGGACATTACATATCGGTGCATCACCATTTTGTTTTTTTAGTTATTTTTCTTAACCCTTTTCACATACAACTAATAGATTTAAGAGAGATTTAAAGGTTCATGAAGGAGAGATAGCCCTTAATCTATAGATTTATCTCAATGAAATTGTCACCCACAACAAGAGAGATAATTCCATTTGCCACTTGGATAAGGAGAGATGAGAATTTCCTTAAGGGTGCAAATCCAAGCATCAACAGTATCCTTTACAAAAAAAAATTATTTGACACTTCAAATTTTAATATTGACATAAAATAGATGAATAACTTTTGACATGAACCAAATGACTCAACTATATGATTTTTGAGAAAATAATTTGACAACTTTTAACTCTCGACTCTTTAAGATGACTTTTTAAACTTATCTCAAAACTAATATTTGAAATCAACATTTAAATAATAAAATATTATATAAATTTTAATATTCAACAACTAAAACTTAAATACTTAATGACACTTAATGACATATTATTAACAAACTAAACTCAAACTATTACTTATATAAAATTGGATCAATGACATCTATTTAGAATGTATTTACATATACCAACTTATAAAACAAATAACTAAGCATAAAAATATGGCATTGACCCACTAATTAATAAAAAAAATTATGACATTGACAATTATACACTCTACATAATATATGAAGCTGAGACTTGATGAAAAACTTAAATACTGGTAGTGAATTTGACTCACGATTCTAGGGAAGCTCAAAGTTGGATGAGACCATAGAGAAAACAATACTCAGTTGGGTCAAAAAAAACAAAATGACCAAAATTAATGTTTGGTGTATAAGCTTTGCATAGAGATTGATGGTGATCATAGGATTATTTTTGTACAATGCCTCTTCAATATCATTAGATGCAAGTGATAGAGCTTTATTCACAAATTTTTTAGATGGATTTGCATGAGCCATCCAACATTTTCTCCACATGACTACACTTTTATTTTTTAATATTTCTCTAAATGTTTTATAGGTTTTGTTCCTCTCATTCTCATATTTATAAATCATTTTGAAATTTAAAATTTCATTAAGAAATGATTAAGATTCATCAATTTTACTGAACCTACATTTTGAGATTTGGCAATGGTGAGCAAAAAATGACATTCCTTTGAATCATACATCACTTCCAAAATAAGAAGTTGTATATCAAGAGATTGGAAATGATCATTGATTTTATAGTGCATGCTATCTTAAATCAAGATCTATAATATCTATAAATATCAACTATATTGCAAGATATTAAATTTAATGTGGTCAATGAAGGACCAAGTAATGAAAATATGAGTGCATAGGACTGATTTGAATCTCCTAATCCAATCTCCCTATTATCCTCTAATGATATCTATAGAACACTAAAAATCTATTTCTAATAAATACTCACAAAATTGTGTCATATAAATTAAATAACTTACATTACAAGCTATTTACTCAGGGGAAATAAAAGTGATCCATACATGAGCAACAGATAACAATCCTAGAACTGCCCCATTCAATTCTCAGTCTCTCACGCTGCTCTGATACTAGATGATAATGTTTATCAAATTCTTCACAAATTCATATGATATATAATGGATTTGAACATAGGTAATCTCATAATTATTTTAAACACACCATAATATTATTCCACACTCTATGATGATTATTCATACGAGATATTACAAAGTTTATATAGGAAAATTATTTCCTATAATTGGAGAGATATAATATCCACCAATATATCTCAAAAATAAACTAATAAACCACTAACCCATTAATATAGGTATGGGTATAAGTAAAATATATTGTTTCAAACAATATATTTTACTTATACCCATATCTCTATTAATGGGGAAACAATATATTTTACTTATACCCATATCTCTATTAATGGATTAGTGGTTTGTTAGTTTATTTGTGAGATATATTGGTGGAGATTATATCTCCCCAATTATAGGAAATAATTTTCCTATATAAACTTTGTATTAATAATATATTTTACTAACCAACTAACTAATTATTAATATATCAACATAACTAACTACTTAATTATTATATAGTAATTACTAGCAAGTAAATAGTAATTTACCTAATAGTAAAAAATACAAATGTTAAAACTAATATTAGGCTATCCCTAATAGGACACACAACTCAAACATACATGCAATGCCAAAACACAAAGTGATTAGTACCACACAACAAAAATTTACATACCATATAACATTAGTAAATCACATCCCATTACATGTTCATTAATTTGTTTAAATTATTACATTTACTCATCTTGCATTAATAAACTTCTATATATATTCTTTAATTATTTCCATGAGACATGGTATTAAAGTGACAATCCACTATCTAGTTCAAATACACAAGGTGTTCAATCAATATTTCTATTTATAAAACATGAAATATGTAATTGGTCTCTCAATAGATAAATTAAAATATCAATGCAATACTTAATATAAAAATCACAAGGCCAATTATAAAATATAGTACAAATTTTTTAGTATCACTCATTAATGATATAACATAGTAATTCATACAATAATCAATCAACATGTCAATATCCAAGTCAATAATAAGGTCAAACACAACAAGCTAAAAGATCATAAACACATGAAAAGATAAAACTAAGAACATATTGGACCCTCACTCCATGTACACCTTTTACCATTGTCACTTGAGAGCTACTTATATACCCACTAATGTGAGGTCAAGACCCAATGTAGTTTTGTATAATTATGCTTTCCCAAATAAGGCTTATTAATTAAAACTTTCATAAGGGTTAACAACATTTTTTCAAGTTTCTTAAAAAAATATTTTAATGGTTTAATGCACCTAATAATATGACATTATGATTTATATGGGTTTTTGTAAATTCCAACATATGGCATAAATCCTGTTTGGTTACTTATATTGGTCTAATATATTGGTTCAAACTGGTAGCTTGTGGAATAATTGTATTGGGTAACGAGTTAACCTACAAGGGGATTGGGTGTTACCCACCCATTAATAGTATATAAGTTTATATAAATGATGTGATTATCATTATTATGGATATCATGTAATTGGAGAGTCTTATATTTCATAGAATCATATTGGAGGTTGTCCCCTTGAAGTGACATTTCCATATTGGGAGATCTTGTTGAGTTATTCCTTCCTAAATAATAAGTGTATGGTGTTTCCATACCTTAATGATAATTATTATATTTTTAAATGTATCTCATATTAGTGCATGTTATCCCACAAATATATTTTGTATTATGTGATCTACATTATATTATGCATATTTACTTTATTATATGTGTGTTTCATACCAAGTGATATTAGAGATACAATTTGAGATAAGTGGAATTTATTTTTGGGTAAATTTTTAATATTGTAAATTATTTTTTAATAATAAAACATAAAAATTTTAAAGGGTAATTCTTATCACACATTGGTCCAATTAAGGTGATGTTTTTATGGATAGAAAATAATTTTCAATATATTTTCTAAAATTGATCATACTTAGGATTTTGAGCAATGTCAAGGGATATATTATCATATAAAGCTAACCCTATGACTTGATTTATAAAGAATATTTTTCAATGTATAATTAGGGAGAAATAGTTAACTTTTGAGGCTTCATTATTTTTTCTATATTTTATGATTGAGATGAATCTTACACCATTGAAAGATATTTTTTTAAGATTTCCTATAACTGGTCACATTAATTATTTTGACTAATATCAATAGAGATATAGGCATGAAAATTTGGCCATATGAACTTGATTTTCATCAGGTTTTTAAGACATGACCATGGAAAAATACTTATTTCACTTTGGGTAAGAAAATAAAGTTCTATTTTTTTAATTCAAGGAAATATTCATATATAATTGTCTACTTATTTTTAAGTTTAGATCTTAGGATAGAAATGAGATCCATTGAATACTGGTGTTCTTGAAACCCTATTTTTTTGGATCACAAAATTACATAGTTTCTATGGAGAGGATGATATTATTATAGAGAATGGTGGCTCCAATGTAATGAGAGCTATTTTTTAAAAATATTATGGAAAATGTGTTTTTCACTTAATTTTCAAGGTTATATGTTGAGTTGGTATGTTCACTTGGGAAAAAATGTATTTCTCTTGGGAGTAAATGGACTAGGTTTTCCTAGAGTGAAGGGGTATGGAATAAAAATATAAATGAAGAATAAAAATAAGAGAAAGAACATAATTATTATGATGGTAATAAAGAATAAGAGGATGCAGATGATTAAGAAGAAAAAACATGAACATAATGGTGATGATGAGGAGGCTAAAAATGGTGTAGATGAAGAGGTATAGGATCATAATGAGGAAGAAAGAGAGATGTAAGAAAAGGGTTAAATAATATATTTCCCTAGAAATAAATTTAAATATTCTAGTTTCATAGATGCACTCAATAGCATGCATAATTTCATCAACATTGATGTGGATCAAAATATATAGATTCAAACAAAAAATATCAAGGAAGCTCATGTATATGTTGTATGCAAGTGAAACAAGATAGTTCTATAACTTATCCTACTCAATAATATTCAAGATTAGAGAAGGTTATGACAGTTGGGAATATGTTTAAATAAAGGTTATGACCAATAATGGATCTACTAAACCTACACTAAAGGATATCTTATCACACTATGTCAAAAGAGAGCTTTTTAAGTCCTATAGTCAAATTCCATTTTGTGATAATCCTAGCTAGGTATTATGATTGTAATAATATTAAACAATCTAATCTACTAAACAACCATGCCAGATAGTCTAGTAAATGCATATGCAAACTAATCTAGTGCTCACCAAAGATTATGGCATAAATGGGGAAGATAATAAACATACAAAGATAAATTTATCTATAACATATAAATTATCTAAGAAAGGAGAATATATTTACTCTAAAACATATGCTTATCAAAATATGAAGCGCTAGGAATATACATAGCTCCATCGAAGTGAAACCATCATGCCTCAATCTCTCCCTTGGATAAAGATGCTTTGTAAAAGGTTTTTGTGGAAATCTAAGGATCACAAGGATAAATCAACTCTAGGCTATAATACCTCTCTTATGCATCCAATACTTACACAAGATAATTTTTACTTCTCCAAGGGAAAAAACCTAAGAAATGAAACCTATTATTGATTGTATAAGTATTTATGAGAAGTAATGATGTACAATTGATTTATGCTCACTTAGAAATGAAATGAAATGAAATGGGGTATATATAGCGATGGATTAACCCTAAACCCTTCCAATATTTTAGCTGATGTGGTTGGCCTGGTCGACCTTGTTTTTGGTAAATAGAGACATTATGTCTCAAATTATGTCAACTTAAGCCAACATAGCTCCATAACTTATGGTAAATCATAGAATAGGGTCAACTTGGTTGACCTAGTATGAGACATGTTAAAAAGGGGTTTTTGCTTAGTTATGAGCTATTTTGGGTGGTGATATACTTAAGTAAATGTATAAGCTTTCAATACCTAGGTAAATGGATAAGAGTGGCTTTTATTGGTTTTAAGATAAGTATAGGGGCCAACAATCCTAAAAATCACAAATTTATGCCAACCCCTTTCCTGATGCACCCTTTAAGGTATGCACTCATAGAGATTGAGATTCAATGGGTTCCTAAAAAATATAAACCATTAGTAACTAATAAAGTTAAAAAAAATTATGTGTATACATATGAAACACTTGAAGGTCATCACATGTCATGTAGTTGTAACATGGGATGGTGCTTCAAGAAAAGAACATAGCTACCCACAATGTTAATCTCATAAAAATTTCAATATGAAGTAGAAGAGTAATTGAAAGGAAACATGTAATAAAAAACATTTAGTCATGATGTTCTTAGGAACATGAGAGTGACTAACCAACACTTTTATCTGGGATGTGGATAGGGATATAATAGAGGTGGGCATCACTTTAGAGAATGTCCATGCTTTACTTGGAGTTATCATTAGTGGGACCCCTATTATTTTTGACATCCTTGAGGTAGATTTGGAGATATATATCCTAGCCCAATGGGAGACCAACTCATAGAGGTATTTTCAAGGTTTTTGGGTGAGATTATATGATGTATGTATGTAGAGGTATATATATATATATGTATATATATGTGTATATATATATATGTGTGTGTGTGTGTGTGTGTGTGTGTATATATGTACATATATATATATGTATATGTGCACATATATATATATGTACATATATACATATATATATATATATATATATGTACATATATACATATACATATATATATATATCTATATATATATATATATGTACATATATATATATATATGTACATATATATATATATACATACACACACACACACACACACACACACACACACACACACACACACACACACACACACACACACACACACACACACACACACACACACACACACACACACACACACACACACATATATATATATACACCATTTTGTATATGTAGAAGGTGGTGATAGGCCTTATGACATCATGTCTAATTTTTCACAATTCAAATGGGAAGGTGACATTGTATGTGGTTTCCTTATGAAAATCAATTTTAGAGTAGGGTACCTTGTGTGACCTAGGTTCCGTGATTCAGTGTAATTGGTCCATGGCATTTGTGGTATTTTATCTCATGGGTATAAGACGATGGGTCCTATTATTTTATTGTGTAGTTAGATCTATGAGATATTTTCCATATATCAACTAGTTGGGTAGACTCATGTTATCAATGACAATGTCCCTCATATTCTTAGATGGCAATAGGACGATGTTATATGTGTTATACTACATACACTAGACTTATGGATGGTTACACATGGAGATAATATATGGCATCTGTATACATATATTATTTGTAGTTGTCCTACTTGGCCTATGTTCTCTCTTGGATTGACTTTTGCTATTTTTATATGTTGAGTTGGTATGTTCACTTGGGAAAAAATGTATTTCTCATGGGAGGAAATGGACTAGGTTTTCCTAGAGTGAAGGGATATGCAATAAAAATATAATGAAGAATAAAAATAAGAGAAAGAACATAATTATTATGATGGTAATAAAGAATAAGAGGATGTAGATGATGAAGAAGAAAAAATATGAACATAATGGTGATGATGAGGAGGCTAAAAATGGTGTAGATGAAGAGGTATAGGATCATAATGAGGAAGAAAGAGAGATGGAAGAAAATGGTTAAATAATGTATTTCCCTAGAAATAAATTTAAATATTCTAGTTTCATAGATGCACTCAGTAGCATGTATAATTTCATCAACATTGATGTGGATCAACATATATAGGTTCAAACAAAAAATTCAAGGAAGCTCATTTAGATGGTGTATGCAAGTCAAATGAGATAGTTCTATAACTTATCCTACTCAATAATATTCAAGATTGGAGAAGGTATTCAACTAAAAAGTATAGTTGGGAATATGTTTAAATCAAGGTTATGACCAATAATGGATCTACTAAACCTACACTAAGGGATATCTTATCACACTAAGTCAAAAGAGAGATTTCTAAGTCCTATAGTCAAATGCCATTTTGTGATAATCCTAGCTAGGTATTATGATTGTAATAATATTAAGCAATCTAATCTACTAAACAACCATGTAAGATAGTCTAGTAAATGCATATGCAAACTAATCTAGTGCTCACTAAAGATTATGGCATAAATGGGGAAGATAATAAACATGCAAAGATAAATTTATCTATAACATATAAATTATCTAAGCAAGGAGAATATATTTACTCTAAAACATATGCTTATCAAAATATGAAGGGCTAGGAATATACATAGCTCCATCGAAGTGAAACCATCATGCCTCAATCTCTCCCTTGGATAAAGATGCTTTGTAAAAGGTTTTTGTGGAAATCTAAGGATCACAAGGATAAATCAACTCTAGGCTATAATACCTCTCTTATGCATCCAATACTTACACAAGATAATTTTTACTTCTCCAAGGGAAAAAACCTAAGAAATGAAACCTATTATTGATTGTATAAGTATTTATGAGAAGTAATGATGTACAATTGATTTATGCTCACTTAGAAATGAAATGAAATGAAATGGGGTATATATAGCGATGGATTAACCCTAAACCCTTCCAATATTTTAGCTGATGTGGTTGGCCTGGTCGACCTTGTTTTTGGTAAATAGAGACATTATGTCTCAAATTATGTCAACTTAAGCCAACATAGCTCCATAACTTATGGTAAATCATAGAATAGGGTCAACTTGGTTGACCTAGTATGAGACATGTTAAAAAGGGGTTTTTGCTTAGTTATGAGCTATTTTGGGTGGTGATATACTTAAGTAAATGTATAAGCTTTCAATACCTAGGTAAATGGATAAGAGTGGCTTTTATTGGTTTTAAGATAAGTATAGGGGCCAACAATCCTAAAAATCACAAATTTATGCCAACCCCTTTCCTGATGCACCCTTTAAGGTATGCATTCATAGAGATTGAGATTTAATGGGTTCCTAAAAAATATAAACCATTAGTAACTAATAAAGTTAAAAAAAATTATGTGTATACATATGAAACACTTGAAGGTCATCACATGTCATGTAGTTGTAACATGGGATGGTGCTTCAAGAAAAGAACATAGCTACCCACAATGTTAATCTCATAAAAATTTCAATATGAAGTAGAAGAGTAATTGAAAGGAAACATGTAATAAAAAACATTTAGTCATGATTTTCTTAGGAACATGAGAGTGACTAACCAACACTTTTATGTGGGAGGTGGATAGGGATACAATAGAGGTGGGCATCACTTTAGAGAATGTCCATGCTTTACTTGGAGTTATCATTAGTGGGACCCCTATTATTTTTGACATCCTTGAGGTAGATTTGGAGATATATATCCTAGCCCAATGGGAGACCAACTCATAGAGGTATTTTCAAGGTTTTTGGGTGAGATTATATGATGTATGTATGTAGAGGTATGTATATATATATATATATATATATATGTATATATATGTGTATATATATATGTGTGTGTGTGTGTGTGTGTGTGTGTGTGTATATATATGTACATATATATATATATGTATATGTGCATATATATATATATGTACATATATACATATATATATATATATATATATGTACATATATACATATACATATATATATATATATATATATATATGTACATATATATATATATGTACATATATATATATATATATATATATATATATATACATACACACACACACACACACACACACACACACACACACACACATATATATATATATACACCATTTTGTATATGTAGAAGGTGGTGATAGGCCTTATGACATCATGTCTAATTTTTCACAATTCAAATGGGAAGGTGACATTGTATGTGGTTTCCTTATGAAAATCAATTTTAGAGTAGGGTACCTTGTGTGACCTAGGTTCTGTGATTCAGTGTAATTGGTCCATGGCATTTGTGGTATTTTATCTCATGGGTATAAGACGATGGGTCCTATTATTTTATTGTGTAGTTAGATCTATGAGATATTTTCCATATATCAACTAGTTGGGTAGACTCATGTTATCAATGACAATGTCCCTCATATTCTTAGATGGCAATAGGACCATGTTATATGTGTTATACTACATACACTAGACTTATGGATGGTTACACATGGAGATAATATATGGCATCTGTATACATATATTATTTGTAGTTGTCCTACTTGGCCTATGTTCTCTCTTGGATTGACTTTTGCTATTTTTATATGTTGAGTTGGTATGTTCACTTGGGAAAAAATGTATTTCTCATGGGAGGAAATGGACTAGGTTTTCCTAGAGTGAAGGGATATGCAATAAAAATATAATGAAGAATAAAAATAAGAGAAAGAACATAATTATTATGATGGTAATAAAGAATAAGAGGATGTAGATGATGAAGAAGAAAAAATATGAACATAATGGTGATGATGAGGAGGCTAAAAATGGTGTAGATGAAGAGGTATAGGATCATAATGAGGAAGAAAGAGAGATGGAAGAAAATGGTTAAATAATGTATTTCCCT